>VNJM01000234.1:0-11154 GCA_008042475.1 Drosophila kanapiae
TGCTGCATTCGTGTGCTTTGTGTTATGTGTTATGTTTTGCCTTCGTGGTGTTGCGATTCGAGCCGCTGAACCCGAAACTGACTCTAGCATGCTTACGGTTTGTTTGGTTTGGTTAGCATGACGGGATTGTCATTACTAACTGGCTGTTGGTTTAGACTAAAGTGTACAGGCGAGTGGTCTGATGATAGATCCGAGACAGGACTGGCGCTAATCAGATTTCGTGGGATGTTTATTGTAACTGCGAAGTCAATCAAATCTGGCAGTTTTCTGGGGTCACTTGGCCAGTGTGTAGGTGAACCAGGGGAAACGCAGTCGAATTTATTGCTAGGTTTTATAATTGCGTAATACAGTTGTCTACCTTTCGGCGTCACGAGGCGAGATCCCCAGTGCGTATGCTTGGCTTTATAGTCTCCTGCTGCTATAAAGTAGTTGCCTAGTAAGTTAAAGTAATCGATAAATTGGGCTTCGGATATGGTGAATCGAGGAATTGGTGAATTGTCGTTCATAAATTGTGTTAGCTCAAGTATGTGCCGTGAAACGACGTTGGCATTCCACAGTGCAATGCGCAGGGGAGCCATTGATTATTTTGATAAGGTGCTTTGGAGCATCTGAATCAGAATATTTTGATTGATATTTTTTGCATGGTGGTTCGCATAAAAGACATGAATTCATCCATACTTTGTTGCAACCTGAGTGTCATCGTTTCAATTTTATGTTCTGTGTGCTCTGCAGGTTGGCAGGGAACTGTAGGTGGTGTAGGTGGTGGACATAGTAGGCAGAGCTCGAGTGATCCGATTTCAAAACACTTGCAAAGCTTACACTTTTAGTTATAGTGGAACTGCCGAGTGAAGATCGGACTGCTGACGAAAAGAAGACTCCTGGTGTGGATTTTGAGGGTATCAATGGTGTGTGGTGAGATCGTGCTGTTGACAATCTTTGGTTGATCCGACTTTTTATAGGAGTTCTTTTTCTTGGCGTCAAGGAGTTCCGCTTTCTTCGCTTTTGACTTGGACCTTTGTTTCATGTATGTCTCCTTTAGTCAAGGCGATTACGTGAAAGGTATCTTTATTATATTAACAAGGTTGTTGGAGTTATTCTCTCGAATATAAAGCGGAGGGGGCTTCGCTTTCTTTTTGTCGTTATCAATGACTGAAGAAGGGGTTTCGTCAGACGTGTCAGCCAAAACTTCAAATATGTTTGCTGTGTTAGAGTTTTGCACAGTACCTTGGCTTGAGGAAGCCCGATTGATTTGTGCAACGTTGCCCATTTTCGTGTCTTGTGGACTTAGTTTTCTTTTAATGTTTACGTAGCGATCCATGCCAGTCTGTATGGTCGAACCTAGCTTTTTAAGTGGGGCGTTAGTCGGTGCTGTGCTAACTGCAGCAGGTAGAATGATCGACGGGCATACAGACGAAACTGATGTTGTTGTTGTCATTGCATTTACAGTTACTAATGTCATCACTGTGCTGGTAACCGTGGCCAGGTATGTGGGCAGTTGGGGAGAGGCAAGGCAAGGAAGAGGGGGAGCGCACTTATCGCTTACCGCGCCTTGCACCGTCGCTGACATTGACGGAGAGAGAGCGCGCGCCCTTTCGTTTTGCATAGGTTTGAGTTCGTTGGACGGTGTTGGGGTTAACGATCGTGGTAGAGCAGAAGCTTGTTGTTGCTGCATCGGCTACGTCTGTCGATACGAAAGATAAGTATGCATTGCTCTTTTGCAGCGACAGCCGACGCTCGACATGGTTACGTTGACGCTGCGCCCGAACTTCGTTTGGGCTCATCATCAGTTGATTGTTTTTTTACTTTTATTTGTATTTTAGTATTAGAACTACTAATTAAAAGAGAAACACAAAATAGTAGTAACTTGTGACGCAAACGACTTTTCTCCTTTTTTTTTGTTTTGTATCGGGTTTTTTTTCAACGATTGTTTTCCGGAGCACGAGAGAAGTAAATACACGTCTGCACTCGCCGAATTCCATTCGCGAATTTGAGGAATTTATGGCATTGTAAAAAATACCCATGGCTTTAGCCATGTCAGTGCACATATAGAGATCGGACCAATTAAAATCTGATATAAAATTGCTCAGCCTTCCGAAGTCCGCCTTGTGGAGGCAGGTCTGATCAGACCTACACTCCAAAGCAGTCCCAATATCGATAGTCACATCGAAAGTAGGATGATATGGATCTTCGGGCTTTGTCAGTGGCAGGAGCCTGATCAAACTGACTCTTGCCGGGTCAGAGACAAAGCAGAGATCAAGCAAGCGATCTAAAGAATTTCGTACATGGTTGACTTGAGACAGCGAAATGTCGATCAAGCAATTAATAAAGTCATGTTGTGCCGTAGTAAAAAGAGTATTTGAAGATTTAGTAGCAGACCAAGAGGCTTCAGGAATGTTAAAATCACCTAGAACTATTAAATGGTCTCTATCCGAAAGTCTATTGAAAATCGATTGGATAGCGGAATTATGGTTCCAATAAATAGGAATTTCCGACAACGGAGGGATGTGGGAACATGTAATATAAACGAAACTAAATTTTACAGATAGCTTTACACAAAGGAATTCAACATCGTTGCATTCCTCAAAAACTAATAATTCTTCCTTGAGTGTGGAGGTCACCGCTATGAGGACACCACCACCTCGGCGGATAGGTCGATCAAGCCTGTATAAATTTTACACAACTGAAAAACTTTGAAGCTAAAGATCTCCGGCTTTAACCAGGTTTCTGTGAACATAATAACCTGGGATACAAACGAAATACGAATACAATTTAGAAAGCGCTTACTGCGTAAGCCTCTTGAATTCTGATAGGAAATAAGTATAGAGTTTGTTAGTTTTTTGAAGACGTAGAAGGCACAATGGTCTGGTCTGCTCTAGGAAGACTTCTTCCTATAGGCTGCCTTTTCTTTTCCTTTGCTTCGAACTCCTTAACAACTACATACTAATATTCAAATGAATTAAATTTTTTATGTTCAAGAAAAGGGTGTCAATGATGAAATTATTGTTAAAAAAGAATACCATACTTATTATACATATCAACAAAACTTCAAAACGAATGATGAAGTTTGCATCACAATACAGAACCAAGATTTGTATGTCCTTCCGTGTGAAAGTTTTCTCCACTTTGAAGAAACACTTATCAAAATTATTGATTCAAATACAGGAACAACCAGCACAAATAGAGTTAGTGGTATGCTCAAAAAAAGTATGCTCAAAATAGCATTGCCTATTTTCTGGACGAAATAAGATATGAGTTGAATGGATGCAAACTGGATATGACTCGATTTACTGGGATTATTTCTATTTTTCTCTCTCATCGACCTTCTCTGAGTTGTTCAACAGAAAGGAGTTCTTTATCGTAATGCTGGGTGGAGTGGAGGTGACAATATCCCTTTCGGAGGACATTTCAGCTTTTCTGTTCCTTTAAAAATGCTGTTGGGATTCGAAGGAAATTATAAGAAAGTTGTATTAAATTGTAAAAATTTGAAAAGTTGTATTAAATTGTACAAATTTGAAAATTTGAAGAACATACTTAAAAGTCACCGAAGAAATCATTTGTTTTTTTCTTGTTGTTTGGATTGGAAGAAACATAATAACATAATAACATAATAACAATAATTTTGAGAACCATATATCGAAAGACATTAAGCTGATAAAGCTAATTTTAATATTAAAGATAATAAACCTCATATGAAAAAGATTAAACTTTCATTTTACACTTTGCTAATCAAATCTCAAAACCCAAGCAAAGAATTTGAGTGCAAATGATCTGGAAATATACAACAACATTTTGGTAAAATCTAATTTGTATCGAAGAAATTTTCAACAACATGGTATGGTTAAAGGAACGAGGGCATTAAAATATTTCAAAATTAAGTAAGTGGGTTGGGATTTATTACACTTGAAACGAAGAAACCCAATTATGTATACTGGGACGATTCAAATGCTCTGGTAGAACGTCTACAACTCCTAATAGCATCGAAATCAGCCGGAAATTCAAATCATGGAAATGAAATTACTTCAATAATTGAAGAATTGAGAGACGCTCAAATTATATCCTAATTTAGTATATATTTATGTAAACATTTTTAAATCAAATAATTATCATGTTTGTTGACAAGTTTGGTCATTATATAAGTGATAAACAGAACTCTATAGTTTAAATGATATAAAAAAACTATTCCAGGACTCATCATTGATACAAATGGAAACTTTAATATTCAACAAGAACGTATAAAGAATGGGTCCATTCCACAAGAGAAGACCGATTATGTCGATAAGTCCATAACAGAGATGAAAGATTCAATGATGAGTGATATAGTCAATGCTACCAGATGTTAAAACTGTAGAAATTGATGACAGATTAGACAGACTGGAGAAGTTATCTCTGCTAATATTAAATAACTTCTAGATTTAAAGTATTAAGAAAAACAATATATAAAAATAATAATAAATCTTAAATGGTTTTACTAACCTGTTAAATATGGAGAGGCGAGGTTATATTAATGAAAAACATGCTCCCGCACGTAAACATTTTCTAAAATCAACCGTTATTCTATATTTATTACATTGGAGGCATCAATGTTAAATGGTTTAATAGAACATTAAAAGAACTTATGTGGAAGGAATTTTCTTACAATGGAACCTATAAATGAATTGAAATGTACAAAGAGTTGATTAACGTTTACAACAATAAGAGGCTTAGAACAATAAAAATGGCGAACAATCCTTACCTTAAGAAGCATATTCGGCGTTGAATTTACAGAGAATCTGGTCAAGGAGATTTTTGTTCAACGTAAAAAGAAAGACAAGAAGGTTGTTGATCAGCCCATCGCTCCAGAGGCACTAGAAGATGTTTTGTTAACGCCGCCAATGCCTTTACTCGATGAACACACTAATAATAATAATTTGCAATCTACCTTAAGCTACAAGGATGATCATTTTGATGCTTACTCCGTGATGATGGATCTGCTAATGATTTGGCGCAATAATCCAGAAATCAAAGGAATCGATGCAAATGAATATATCAAATCGTTTCCAGATCGTATCAAGGCTTCGTTAGCCTTTAACTTTTTGTTGTACCTAGTTCGTGACAATTTTATACAGATCTCGAAGAAGCCAAGCTCCATTGAAATGGACGAAATTGTGCTCGGCCCAGAGTCTTATAAACTCATTCAAGGCCTGACACAAGAGGACACCACCTAGAAAATTTTTTAAGTCCTAAAAAGACTATAAATCATAGTTTTTTCGATACTCATTATCTCGACTTTGTTCATATGTAATTCGTTTAGTCTAAACTCACATACTATGTATCCATACTTATATTCTTTAAAAACAAAAAACTCTTGTACATTTCTTTGTTACTATTACGTTATTGTAGCTATATTTCTGAGTAATTCTCTAAACCGTATTTGTTGCCCTTCGTTACGAAATCTCATTTTCTCTCTGTGACAACACCAAAAAAATATATATTATAAACAAGTTACAAAAACAAAAAAAAAATCGATGTAAACAGTGAGAATGAAAAGCATATCTTGAAAACTGTCTACAATAACATAAAAATAATTATGGGGAGCAAACTAAATATTGTTCCAATATCTTCATTTAAAGGAGTATTTCGCAAAGGATATAATCTCAATTGGAATACCGAGATCTGTAGAATAAGCAAAGTTTAAAATACATATCCAACAACATACTTGTTGGAAGATTTAAATGGGAATCCTGTTAAGTGTGGTTTCTATATGGAAGAAGAAAAAGACTTGATTTCCCAATACTTACCTAGTAGAAAAGGGATGGAAATAGAGTTCTGGTGCGTTGGTAGGATTCTCGAAAATTTAAAACAGTTGGATTCCTAAATCTCAAATTTTGTAAAGACATAAACACATGGAGATATGTTTTATATATGTGTTCATTTTTTTTTATTTTTCATTATTACAATTATTATTAGTTGTTTTTTTCTTATTTTTTTCAAATTTTAGTGTTAAATTAATAATAAATACATTTAATAATTTAGTTTAAACATTTTTAAATAAATAAATAACAAACTCAAACTTAAATTTAACGTTTTTCTTTATTCCATTTATTAAAATATAGTGTATTATTAACTCCCCTTCAAGCGCAGTTTCGTTAGATTTTAATTTCTTCTTTAGAGAATTAAGCTTTCATCTGGATAATCAGATGTGTCGAATTTTGAATTTACATCAGCACGAATTTCACTATATAAATCCTCTCTTTTTATAGAGTAAATAATTGAAAACGTGTCCATGTAATTTAATTTCACAGCTGAAAATCATAAATTTTCCATTTTGCTAATTCCAATACTACAAAACCTATGTAAATTGGTTTACCACCAACATTTCGTAATCTATTCCTTCGAATGGCAAATAGATTTTCACTAAATTTTGAAATACTATGATAAGTGGATCTAGATATTAACTCCCTGGCACATAATCTCGGACGTCCGCCTTGAGGACCGACAGGTAGAGCTTCCCATTCTGTCACTAAGCGTACATCCTTGCGCTTAGAACTGTCCTCCAAACATTTTCCAAAGATTTTAGCATCCACATACATTAAATATTCAGATTCCTTAGTCGGATCAAAATCTTTAAGATATTTGTGGCTTGCCTTTGTATGCCTATAACTACTTTGAACCAATCCCCCTCGTATTGCACTTTGAATATATCTAATCATGTCAATATCTGTGAGTAATTCGAAGGAAATTCTGTAGTTTAAAAAAATTGTTTAATTGTTTAATTTAAAAAAATCTTTTTCGAAAGTGCTTTTTGCCCTAATTCTGTGCTCAGTGTTTAAGTCAATATAGTTTTTAAGCCAGTGTTTCTGGTTTAGAGTTTAAACTAAGATGGAGTAAATCTTTTTGAGTTTCAGTCCATACATCATAGACTGTTTTAATGTTGTTTAGTGTATGATATATTTCTCGTTATCTCGAAGATTAGCTATTAGCTTGGGTACTTTGGAATTTTTCGAGGGAAGTTTGTTGGCTGGACAATAGGGTAGGTCATTGTGTAAGTCATGAAGCGAGTATGGATATTCCAAGTCAACCTCAAGAATATATCCATACTCGCTATCTTCTGAAATACTTTCAATATTAAAAGAATTTATTTGGGTCTGTTCTAGCCATTTAAAATTACTAAAAGGTTAGGATTGAGACATTGCCTATCCATACAAATTATTAGGATCCACATACATTAAATATTCAGATTCCTTAGTCGGATCAAAATCTTTAAGATATTTGTAGTTTGCCTTTGTATGCCTATGACTACTTTGAAGCAATCCCCCTCGAATTGCACTCTGAATATATCAAATCATGTCAATATCTGTGAGTAATTCGAGAGAAATTTCTGTAGTTGACAAACCATGACAAACTTGGGGATAATGAGCAGGATCAAGCCCATAAATGCTTGAACAAATTGTTCTAAAATTTTGGAATACGTTAGTTTTCAGATACAATTCCAAGTAGTCTTTAAGTGATTGACACTTGAAATGTGACCACACCTGACATGCGTGGGAGTAGTCCACTTCTTGAACATTCAGAATCTGTCAATTTACTTTAAAACTTGCTTCTTGGTGGGATACAAGTTTCAGTTAGTTTTTCCTCAGAATCTAAATATTCATAGGGGAAACTCCTTTCCTACAAAGTAAAGCGAAGTCTGTTGAGCTGGAAAATTGTTTGCTCAACACTTTAAAATCAGCCTCATTTAAATTAGCTGCAAGTAAGTCTAGGCTAGAGGGCATGAAACGGAAAGTATCTAGAAATCTTATTTCTAACTTATTTTCTCCTAGAGGGATATATTTTGAAACAGAAATATATAATTCCTTGTTTAAAGGAATTACTTTTAATCAATCTCCCCGAGTTCTTTCACAAATAAGTGGGAACCATATTTAGTAAAATTGTGAAAGAACACTGGGATAAAATTTCCTGTTTTAAATTTAAGATTGCACTCATTATGTGCAGCACCTCGAAAATGTCCTGTAAAATGACAATGGTCTCTTACTCTATCGTTACCTAAGATTCCCTTGCAAATGTGACAATTAAGAGCCTCATCAAAGTCGAAATTGTCTTGAGTACTCGTTTTTAATGGAACCACAATGTTTAAGTCGTTCTCATAAATCTAGGACAAATCGGATGTTAAATGCTCAACAAAAGTGCGCCCGAAATTTCCCCCTGTCTTAGTTATAAATTTATCTAGCCTCGAATCAAATGCACACCTTATGTAGTATGCAAATGCTATAGGTACATGCTTATTTACTAATCGTGTTCTCCCACTTACATCTATTGTAGTAGGCTCCAATATGCTTTCAAAGTCCACAGTACACAGTGAATGGAACCTCCAGCTGATGAAAATTTGAGAACTTTAGCTTCGTTTCTCCTTCTTTGGGTCGCTCAGTCCCAACATTTGAGCATCTTTCCGCATGTCGCATAAATCTATACTCCCTCGTTGAGTATGATAGGCATTTGTTGCAGAAAAAGCGTTTAACACCTTTCTTGCCCAATTGAGAAGATAGCAGGCTGTAATTAAAGAAATTAAATTAGTCAATTTATTTTAATAGTCAATTGATATTTTTACTTGTCAATTTATTTAAATAGTCAATTGATATTTTTACTTACGCAGAAATATTTTTAATCCACATGTAGTGTCCATGAATGACGCCGGCTGGTCCATCGAGGTACAGTAAATTGATGTGGTGCACCATTTCACTTCCATTACTGTATAGTGGTCCAAACACCCTGTCCTTTTCCTCATCGTTCCCAAACACATTTAGGCTTTTGTGTGGGTTCCGTGTAAGGAAATGTGAGATGTTTTTTATATGCATTGGGAACATCAATCCTGTAAAGTCCAGCCTGATGTTGTTGGTGATGATTATTGGAGATGATATATCTACTCCATATGCATTAAAGCGTTCTCCTTTGTCCCTCGGGTTAATTGCGGATATTATTTATTTTATTTATTTGGTTATTGGTTAACAAATAATTGGCTGTTAACATTAAAACTTAATATTAATCTTAGTAACAAATCTTTCCCCCGACCCAGTAGGAGAATTTTTTAACGATATGCTCCGTCTCACATAGGGTGGGTCAGGGAAAAGATTTACAGCTGGGAGGATAAATGCAGCTTAACATTAGATACATTAACAGACAATGTTTTTTCACTACATAGGACATCATATAATTCGTTATAAAGCGAACACATGATGCGAAAGGGGTCATGGGAATCAAAGTTAGATCTGCATATTTCCAGGAAGAGAGGTCGGAACTGTCTGGAACTTCTCAGAGGAACTGCGAACTTGATATTACCAAGCAGTGAAGCAGAGTCGACTAGGCCATTTATTAATTTATGCATAAGTATGACACTATTATATACATTTTCGTCGGTCTTGCAGTGTCGGCATGTCCAAGAGCCGTAACCTGCTGGTATACGATGGCAGACGAAGATGGTGTTTCCAATGTAAACCCCTTAAGGCAAAAAGAAGAAATTGCTTCTGCACCGATTCGATAAGCTCTTGATACTTTGCATACTGGGGTGACCATAAGCAAGAACAATATTCAAGCAAGGGACGAACTAGCGAGATATAAAGCAGTTTGGTGGTATAGGGATCGTCGAACTCTTTGGCCCAACGTTTTATGAAAGCCAAAACACCTCTAGCCTTTCACACTGAAAAACTTAAGTGATCGGAAAAATTTAATTTGTGATTAAAAAGAACACCAAGGTCAAATACAGTAGAAATACGCTCTATGATGTTTGGCCCAAGGAAATAATTTGAGGCATATATCTTAGAACGGTAAAAAGACATGACACTGCATTTTGAATGATTTAAATGAAGCCCGTTGATAACGCACCAAGATATCATACGGTTTAAGTCGTTTTGCAATAAAACGTGAGATTGATTGTTTTTAATGTGCATACAGATTTTAACATCGTCCGCGTACATCAATGGTAATGAATCTAATATTACATTGATAAATAAGCCAAAGAGAAATGGTCCCAAATGACTACCTTGTGGAACTCCCGAAGTAACGAAGACATTTTGAGAAAGAAAGTTATTAAATAAAACTTTTTGGGTACAGTTAGATAGGTACATTTTGATCCAGCTTACTAGAATATTAGGAAAACCAAGCAGAGTTAGCTTATTTAGGAGGAGATCATGGTCAACAGAATCGAACGCCTTACTAAAATCTGTGAAAACTACGTCAACTTGAGATTTTAGCTTAAAGCCATTCCTAATGAAGGATGTAAATTCTAGGAGATTGGTAGTAGTAGATCGGCGTTTCATGAAACCGTGCTGAGATGGCGATATTAAAGAGTAACATTGATGTTGAAGCTGCGAGGTAACGATTAACTCGAGCAATTTGGGAATAGCGCAGAGGTTGGCAATCCCCCTATAGTTTTTTATGTCGGACCGACTACCTTTTTTGTGAAGCGGTAAAATGAAGGATTCTTTCCAGACTTCAGGCAAATAGCTGTGATGTAAAGACAACTTGAATAATTTGGAAAGAGGTTTTGACAATGCCGTGGCACAACGTTTAAGAATGCAACAAGGAACTTGATCTGGGCCCGCAGAGAATGAAGATTTTGCAAGCTTAAGATTTTCCAACACAATATCTTCATCTATAATTGCAATAAAAATATTATCGGAAGAAGGCAGAGAGTAGGGGTAAGAAGTTGAATTAGTAAGCGGATTTGACGAGTAAGTAGTTTGAAAAAACTCTGAAAATAAATTAGCGATATCGGAATCACTACTGGCCACAGATGTGTTAAAATGAAGCGATGGTGGAAAAGAAGAGGATTTACTTTTAGATTTAACGAATGAATAAAATTGCTTAGGATTGTCCTTAAATTCCACCTTACAGCGAGAAAGATAGTTTTGATTACATTCAGAATTATGTTGCAAAAAGGTCAACCTGGCACGTAAATAATTTGAATGGTCAACATCTGACCCAGAATTCTTATATTTCTTGAAACGTCTATTTTTTATGTTCTTCAGATATGTAATTTGTTGAGTAATCCAAGGAGGCTTATATGAAATCTTATAGAATCTATTTATTATAATGGGTGGTTCCAGAGCAGAATCAAGGAAAGACCAATCAGATTCTTGGAGGTGATGATTTAAGTCAACAAAGTTGGTTTTCCTAAATAAA